>OX451737.1:846780132-846802632 GCA_948472305.1 Vicia faba
CATTTTGATGGAACAAACTTCACTTGTTGGCAAGATAAAATGATTTTCATCCTAATTTCCTTGAAGATCTTCTATGTCTTGGATTCTTAGCCCCAATTCCATAATCGCAAGATGATGATTCTGAGGAACTCAATACATAACATAATAAAGGAAAGAAGGATGAGCTTATGTTCCGTGTAGACAATCTAAACACACTATCTAAACATATCTATGATCTCAACAGAGACAACTAATCGTCAAAAGAGATTTGGACTACACTCAAATTCAAATTTTGCATCAAAGAAGAAGGTACTAAAAAGTTTCTAATTTCAAAGTAATTTGATTTTAAAATGTTGGATTTGAAGTCTATACTTGCACAAGTGTACGAGTTACAAGTTCTTGTAAATAAACTGAGAGCTATGAATATTGATATTCCTGAAGCCTTCAAAGTTGATGAAATTATTACAAAAGTGTCATATTCCTAGAAAATATATAGGAAGAAGTTCCTTCACAATTTCGAGGACTTCTCACTGGAGAAAATCCAGGAATCATCTTCAAATCGAAGAGGAATAAAAATATAGAGAAATATGAGACTAATGGATACTCTAAGGCCAAAGTAGTGAGCACAAAAGGCAATAAGAAACAAGATGACAAGAACAACTATCTTGGTCCTTAAAATGATCAAAATAAATTCAAGAATTTTTACGGGTCAAAAGGCACCATATGTGGTTGTTATGTGTGTGGAAAATAAGACCATTATGCTCGATATTCCAATATCAACAAATCCCAAAATGAGGCAAATTTTATTCAAACTGATTATAGCATAATCACTAATATGAACTAAATTATGGCGATCGAATGTAAGGTACAATGATACTTGTGCCATTTTCCATGTTTCCTATGACAAAAGGACATTCAAAAGGTATTATGATGTCACCAATGGACAAGAGGTTCAATTGGGAAATGAATGACGTTTAAGAGTCATTGGAATAAGAATTGTGGAACTCAACTTTGCTTGTGAGAAAAAAGCTACTCTTAATAATGTACTTTATGTTCCTGACATAAATATGAACCTTGTTAGTAGGGATCTTTTGGGAAAATCAGATATTAAATGTGTGTATGAATCAAGCAGGTTAATCTTGATCTGTAATAGTGTATTTGAGGGAAATGGTTATTCTGCAGTGTGAATGGTTAAACTCTGTACTATTGACAATATTATTAATAAAGTTTCTATTTTTGCTTATATGATTGAATATGTTTCTTTATGGAATAATATATTAGCTCATATTGGTATTAGCACTATGAAACTATTAATTAAATATGGTTTATTTTCATGTGATGTTAATACTTTCGAAAAATGTGAAATATTTTTTAAATAAAAAATGATTAAAAAATCATTCCATAATTTAGAAAGAAATACCAACTTGTTTCATCTTGTGCATTCAAATTCATGTGGATTTAATGACATGTTAATTCGTGGGGGAAATATATACTTTATTGATTCTTTAATGTATTAAAATCACATAAATTCGAATGCCATTAAATTCACACATGTATATATTTTAAAGTATAAAGATCATGCCTTTAATGCATTTAAAATTTTTAAAGCGGAAGCAGAAAAATCAATTAAGTAGAAGCATTAAAGTCTATAGGAGTGATAAGGGCGGGAATTTTTTTCTACTGACTTCGATGCATACTGTGAAGAATATGGTATTATACGTGAATGTCCCGTGCCTCATACACCACAAAAAAACTATATAGCTGAAAGATAGAATATGACATATCAAGAAATGATAAATCCAATATTAATTCAATCTGAACTATTATTTAATTTATGGGGTGAAGCTTTGCTATCTGGTTGTCATATAATAAATGAAATTCCTTTGAAGAAAACCAGTATTTCTCCATATGAGGTATGGAAAGGAAGAGCGTAAAATATTGGTTATTTTAGAGTATGAGGCTGTGTAGCTTATTATAATAATATGGATACTAAAAGGACCAAGTTGGGTCCTCGAAGGATTAAATGTGATTTTATAGGTTATGCACCTAACAATAAAGCATATTGACTTTTGAATTTAGAGTCTAATGTAATTAGTGAACCCCAAGTTATATACCCTGATTTTTCCCCTAAGATCCCTCATCATTTCATATTATCACAATGCATCAAGATCATACCATTGGGTTGACTATCACTTCTACTTTCTCCTATCTTGAAGTTTTCCCTTTGAGTAATCACCAAGCAACTTTGAATTATGTGTATCTTATGTTTACTAACCTTTAGCTAAAATCCAAAAATATATTTCTTGTTTCTAATTATGTTTTGTATGTTGTAAGTATTGATACAAGGGTATTCATCCCATCTCCTAAGTAAGGATTAGAAGCTTCAAGTCTCATCATCATGAGCATCATCTTAATACACAAGACATCTTTGTTCAGAAGATTCTCAAGCTTCCTCAGAGAAATTAGGGTTTTTGATCAAATCAATTTATTTATGATTCTTTGAGCAAATCTTGTTTCCATTTCCTTCTATGTATTCTAAAGTACCTATGTGTGAAGTATTGGCCACTCAATTTAATCATAAGAAGCTCAATTGATCAAATGACCAGAGAAATTGATTGTATTGGAAAAAGTCAACCATCCCACCAAAAAGTCAATTGTTCCACCAAAAAGTCAAGTCCTGACTTTTTATGGTCAAAGTTTTGTTATATAAGTCAAATATGATTAATGGTTGAGATTTATCCAAGTGAAATCAAGGAGAATCAAGAAAATCAAGAAGTTTGACCAATGTTGACTTTTTGAACTTTGTGAAAAATCTACTAAGTATGGAAACTTGGTTGAATTTTACCATCTTTCAAGCTTTGTCACTTGTTTGTGATCCAAAATTTACAAATTCATATTCAAATGAAAGAGGAAGTTACATACTATAATTTTGTCCTTGAGAGTTCATCTCCAAAATGTTCATAAATTTTGACTTGTTAAGCTTGGAAGTTGGATGCTCATTAACATTTAGACTTTACATACTTAGTAATTTTTTGAGGTGTTTGATCAGTTTGGTTCACCTGACTTCTAAGAAAATTTTCCATATGATTCAAGCTTAAATTCAAGACACAACTAACATAAGAGTTGTAGGTTGATCCTTTCTCTTTCCATTGCTTCAAGAAGTTCATCATTTGGTGCAAAGAATCTCAAGATATCACCATGTGAAGTTACTTGGTTCAAATTGACAAGTTGACAAACACTTAGTGAATTTTCTCAAAGTCTTGGATCAATTTCAAACACCAACTTATGTGGCCAGATTCAAGGTCCTTCAAAGCCTCAAATAAAATTTCTCTCAACATCAACTTTGTTCATCTTCCTTCAAGCTTTCCAATGATCCAAAAACCATTTCAGTTGATCAAGATTTGATTGAGTTATGAAGGGTAGAAGTGGGTTGATCAATGTTGTTTAGCATGCAGTGAACTTGTGATCTTTTGTACACATAGCTTACATTTGCTTTCAGAAATTTGTACTATCAATGCACCACTAAATTCTAGTTCCTTATCACACTTTGTTTTCCCAAAATGGCTAAACAAACTCCTCACACCATGCAAGCATGTTTTCCTCTTTTTTCCAAAAAAAAATGAAAATGTAAATTGGTACAATCTTCTCTCCCATATGACATCATCCTATCACACTCTCTTCATGACTTCATTCTATCCCTAAAACACACAAAAATGATCCTCAATAGGCATTAAACACATGACACAATTCACACTCCACTCATAGATCAAGTTGTTTGGATTTCTGAAGCCATTTGAGTAGAGAAAAAGAAGTAGACTTACTCCACTAAGTACGTCTCTCAACCTTGTAGATCTCACATTTTAACTCGAGATAACATGCTAAGATCATCATATATTGCATCTAGAGCCTGAAATAATGGCATTTGTTTGATTATATGGATCTGTGTTGTTTGTAAATTGTTGAGATATTGGAATTCAGTTTTGATTGCCTGACTTTCACGCTGATTTTCTCCGTGTTTGAGCTATCATTTTGAGATATAATTGATACAGTGATGATCTACGTTCTTCGTACTTCATTTTTAGTTTTTATTTTATTCAATTTTATGGAGTGATGCATGATTTATTTGAGGTAAAAAATTGCACAATACCGCGGTTTTTAGGGCATGGTATTGGTTTTGTTGTTGTTCAATTGAAGAAGATGAAGCGTTTCACCTCCTCATTGGGTCATGAAAATTCCCTACACCCTCTCTCTCTCTCTCTCTCTGCCAAGCGTTTCATTATTTATTTTTTATTTTATTCTAATCAGAAAATACAAAAAATAGGAATTAAGTGGTGAAGTATGATTGATGGAGATGTTTGTTGTCTTTTAGTAACTTAAGTTAAGTGTGACCAATTGATGGAAGTCACATAGTATTTTGTTACACTTATTTTTCTGAATAAATATGAATACAAACAAATGTGAATTGTTTGTTTGGTATGGACCAAAGCGTGATAGGCATGTCTCCTTACTCTTTTTGCACGCGATGATTCCCAGCCCAATGCACATGTTAACTAATTCTAGTTCAATTTACTTTTTAAGTTCTGCACCCCCACCATTTGTTTGCTTTCATTTATTTTCTTTTCTATTTCAATTTTATTTTAATACTCCCAATACTACAAAAATTCCACAAAAATACTTTCCTAATATTTTTTAGTCTTATTTAATTTTATATATTTTTTATTTTTATTTTCTAATTATTTTTATATTTTAATTTGAATTAATTATAAAATGTGTTTAATTGACCTAGTCTTGTGAATTAGGATTTAATTCTTGGTGTTTCTAATTTATTCTTGATCCTAATTTTCATACACACTTAGGCATATGTATATAGGTTAAGTGTTCACTTGATTCCTTGATCAATTATTTTGGTCCATCTTTGATTTTTTTTTTTTTGGAGTTTGACATGTTTGATCAATAGTTTATCGATTTGCTTGATGTCTGAGTTGGTTTGAGCAATTTTTGTACATCTTCTTAGGCACGCTTTTAGCTAAATTTGAGCCACTGACTTCTTGATGCTTTGACTATTTTCCCATCATTTTTGAAGCCTCCTTCCTAACTATGCGTTTTGTGTGATACATTGCATGCCTAATCGCATTGATGTTTGATTTCTTTGTGATTTGTTTAGAGGTGCACTGGGGAAACCATTTAAGGGTTGTGGTTGTCTCTTATTCTTTCTTGATATACCATGTGGTAAATCCTTATCACCTCATTTTATAGGTTATTCCATGTCTCTTTGATTGTGTTCACAGTTGATTGAAACATGCCATGTATGTTTGCCTATATTTTGTGCATTTCCTTTAGCTTTCCATGCTATTTCTTCTTGATTCTTATTATACTTGTGTGATTCATATTACATGTCCTTTACCTATGAATTCTTTAATTTGAATACATGTTTTCCTTATCTTATTTGATCATTTGATTATTATGTTCGTGGTGACCCATTTAGGTGATATACTAGGGTTTGATTGTTAATTGCTTGACCCTCTTCCTATGCATGAATACATGATGTTTTAAAGTCATGGTAGATACGGAATACATTTGGTATGCTTCTGATTTGTATCATCTAAATTATTTATCATGTGTTCACTTGATCATTTCTTTGCCATGATTTGAGGTTTCCTTTTAAAGATGATAATGTGTGATGTAATTTCTTTTTTTGCATGATCATTGTTGAATATGGTATTTGTGGGAACTTTTGCAAACTTTAGGATGTGTTTAAATTGAATCTCTTGTTCTTGTTTTACCTATCTCATTCCCTATATTTCTATCCCTTTGTCTTACTTGTTAACATTTTTTGATAAGAGGACTAGTCTTCCAATAGGGATGTTTGTGTGATAATATTGTCCCTTTCCCTTAAGCATGTATGTATGGTGATGATGAGTTACTTAATCCCTTGCTACTGACTTGTATTCCTTTCTATCTCTTTCACTTTATTTCACCTTTTTATTCCATGTTAGGTTAAGCATTGACACATAGAGCTTTGCATGCTAGTGTGCTTAGGTGTTTGCCTTCTCTTGTGTTCCTAATGTCCATACTTCTTGTGCTTGACCCCTAGATTTTGTATGACATGTTTTTATGTCTATTTTATGTGAAGTTTCTACCTTATAAGTGGTTGAGGAATGCTTAAGTTTTGAGCTAATGTTTGCAACTTGTTTTAGCATTGTCTCTTATTACCATGAGTAGTTGTTTTTAGTAGGTGATGTTTGATAACATGAGACCTTTTGTGATGTGATGAGATATCTTAAAGCATATTTAGACTTAGGTTTTTAACTCTTGTCTTCTCTTGTTTGTGCTTGGTTCAAGGTAGAATTGTTAAGAGTGTTCATTTCCTTTGTGTGTTTGTCACTTCTACTTGCCTAGTTAGGTTGTTTCTTTTGTTATTTGACTCATGATGCTTTATTTAGGGTAAGGGTAGACATAAATTCATGTTATGGGAAGTAGATTAAGGTTGGTTGTTGTGTTCTCATGACATGTTTATTTGATTTCTTAATCATTGTTTATTTTCCTTGTTTCCTTACTTGGTCAAGTAGGATAATTTCTAGGGTTTAAAGATGTTTATCTCTTCCATGCCTTGTTCTTTTTCCTATGGACTGGTGTGTAACATCTTCTATTATCTTTCCTTGATGACATGAATTCCACTTTTTTAAGTTCTTTTTGTGTTATCTTTGGTCATGGATTATTAGTGCTTAGGTGGTCACTTAATTGCATGTGTGTGTTGCTTTGTTACTTGCTTGTTCAAGTATAATTGCTAGGTATCTTGTTTAAGTGCTCAGCGTATGAGTAAGTGTTACTTCTCATGTGTGTTTTCTTGCTTTCAAATCTTGGTCAAGTGTTTGATGCTTGCTTTTACTCTTCTTCTCTTTTCTTTATCTTATAAGATCACATGTTCCCCATAGGATTTCTTTGGTTCATTATTCTTCAAGGTTGGACTAAAGTAGACCCTGGAATTGATATCCATGCATGACAACATTAAATGGTTCCCTTTATCCTCACCCATAGGTCCATATTGCATGATAACATTAGGTAGCTCCCCCTTTTTACCCTAACTTTTGATTGACAATGCATGACAAAATTAGGATCTTTAGTCTCCCTTATGCTTTTTCTTTCTCTTTTGCATTCATCTAAAACTAAAACTTCTTTTCTTCTTCAAACTTCTAAAACACTTAATAAATGTGGTATGTACAAATACTCCATGAGCCTTAAACACATGTGGAGGACTTTGGATACAAGGCGCCTGACTCAACCATTCATAAGTCTCTCATGTCATAGACTTTAGTATTGTACTTATCTCAAACCCTTTCAAAATTAAGGAAGAAGTACTCAGACACCTCCGGCCTTGTGAGGACCATCTGGGGCATTCTCCGACCAAAAATACTCAACCAATTCAAACCTTTTTGCCTTTGGGCCTTTCTTATTTTGAAAACATTTTCCAAGAACATGTTAATTCCTTTATACGACAATTGTGTGAGTCTCCAAAGGTCGAGCTACAGTAGAATGTTGAAGTTTAACATTGTTCATTAAAAAATACAGAATAAACCAAAAAATTTCGGAAGCACTACGGTACTATGATTTCCTTATTGCACCATGAGGATACGTAGGCACTGAGTTGAAAAATTAGGGATAGCGCATTAATAAAAACTTTCTTTTTGTTTGTTAATAATTCATTCATGCATTTCCTTTAGCAAGTTTAAGCTTTAGATAACACACCCATTGATTAGAATAAACATAGTGGATTCTGTTGAGTGCTATTGCACCCCAAAATTTACCCTCTTGATTTAGGCTTATGTTTCATCATAAACATCATATTACATTGCATTCATATAATGTGATGGGATCAAAGTATTTTGGTTATCAAGTCTTCCTCAAGCTTTTGAAGATTGATTGTGTTGACAAGTTGCTCAAGTAGAGCCTTATTATCTAAACCCCTGGATCTTTCAAGCTCAAAGGTATCACATATATCAATATATCTTATCCATCTCATTGGATCATCAGAAGATTGAAGATTGTATTGATTATAAGGAGTATCACATCCTTTTGATTCATCAGTCAAAATTAGGGTTTTGGTTTGAAATTCTGGCAACAGATACTTAATGTCACAGTGAATGTTATGACACCGTATCTGACAACTTGTACACACACCAAACAGAATTTAAAAGACAGTAAAGAACACAATCAATTGTTAACCCAGTTCAGTGTATAACAACACCTACTCTGGGGGCTACCAAGCCAGGGAGGAAATTCACAATAAGAGGTATTAATTTAGGAATAAACCAACCAGTTTATCTCCTTCACTTAAGACCTACCCAATGCAACTTCAATCTAAGTCCTACTTAAACCTGAGTTCCTACTCACTCCCCCTCAATCACAGCAGTGATACTAATCTACTGATTAATAAGATTATGAAGACATTCTTCAATACACACGCTTGATTTTGCTTCAAAGCTTTAATCAAGAGACACAACACTCGTGCTTCAAAGCTTTGAGTGATAAACAACCCTTACAACTAAATCCTACTCCAAGTCACTTATCTAGTGATAATTGCTTGGCTCACAGTAGTTACAACTATACAATGCCTTATTGATCTTCTCTCCAAGCGCTGCACACCATTAGGCTTCATGAGAAATATATAAGCAGTCTATTCTTCATTTAGGGCTTCCATAAAAATAGTTAGGGTTAACCAAAGTTAACCTAAAGACTTGGTCTTGGGCTTTCATCATAACAGATTAGGGTTAAGCAAGGTTAACCTAAATATCCATGTGAGCATCTGATCTAGTCAATATACTTCAACTCAGAATAGCACACCAGATTCCTGAAAAATCTCTGGAACAATAAATCTGCACAACAACTTGATCAGTACAGGATGTCTTAACATTGGTTATGACATCATGTATCTTGCTCACTGATTTTGGTAGAATTCAGTATATATGATCATAGCTTAATCATCATGATATTCACTCATACTGAGTTGTTCCTGTAGAACATTCCTTCTGCAGAATTTGACTTTATCCCAGAATATTATGACATCAGTCATGACATCCGCAAATCTGGTTTTACGAAAAATTAATGCCAACAAGCAAACACTTACAAACTCCCCCTTTGGCAAATTTTTGGCTAAAACCCCTAAACAATCAGAAATTAGAATGCAGCAAAATTTTTAATAACAGCTACCAATATCCAATTCTACCAAAATTACCACAATTACTTCTCCCCCTTTTTAGCCATAAAGAGGCCAAAGGATTTAGTACTTCAAGTTATACAGTCATCAAAAGGAAATTCAAAATACACAGAAACAGAGAGAAAGTATCAAAGCAGCAGCAAGTTCCAGCATCAATCTTTACAATGCAGCAAACTCAGACCTTTAGGTACTGTCATCCCCTGAGGAAGCACTATTTTCAGCAGCATCTTCTGGTGAGCTTTTTGCGGAACCATCATGTTGTTCTTCATCAGCATCTTCTTCCCTCATTTGTTCTTCATTCTCCTCTTGTTCCAGACTAGTAATCAGCTCTTCAAGAGTCCTTTTTCTTGCATCAAGCTCTCTGCAGGTTTCTTTTAGAACAGCTATAACATCAGCTTTCTTGGAATGAGCTTTGACATTTGATGTCTCGGCAGATGTCATAACAATGTCAGGGACATGAGTTCCCTGAAACAGCTTATAGTGAAAACCAAGTGCATGAGCTCTTTTGCACACAGAGTCCTTTTCAACCAGAATATCAGGATACTGATCAATGATTATACCACACAAGAGAGAGGGAAAAGCAATAGGGCCTTTAATAGCACAGCTCTCAGCATGTTTCATTGTTTGATCAAAGATGTAGTTGCCATAATCAAAGTTTGTTCTGGTTCCAACAGCATAGATAAATCTTCCCAAACCAGTGGAGATGGTGGATTTGTGGTTGGTGGGAACCCAGTTAGCTGCACCAATTTTGTGCAGTATGGCAAACTTCATACTCAGCTTGCTTGCAGTTAGCTTCCCTTTCAAGGGCCAGTGCTTGACTTGCTTGGTAGTGATGGTTTGACAAACCTGGTTGTCAGTAACTTCAAGCTCAGGTTGAGCATCATCGGGCCTTCCTAGGTATTTGTTTATCACAGTAGGGGAGAAATTTACCTTCCTTCCTCTCACATAAACACTCTTAAAATCAGCTGACTTTCCATCAGCACAACCACCAGACAAATTTACTATGAATTCTTTGAAAAGAATCTCATAGCAGTTGGAAAACTTGACCACTGTTTTCATCAGGCCAGCAGCCTTGATGAGATTCATGACTTCCTTACACTCAATAGCACTTCTGTTCAGCTCCCTCTCTAAGGCAATCCTTTTCAGAAACACATACTTCCACCTGCTTGCATTTTCTGGATGGTGAAAGGAGATGTTGTCAATGGCAACTTCAGGAACCTTAGGCAGTTTGTTAGAAGAGGGTTTCTTCCTGAGAGGAATGTCTGGAACATTGCTCTCAACATCAAAAACAAAGTCTGATTCTTCATCAGATTCAGAGGGTTCAGGAGCCTTTCTTTTCTTGACTATAGGTTGTCTCAAGGGTTTTGAGAGACTACCAACAGATACCCTAGCTTTTACCTTACCTTTCCCTTTTGAAGTTCCAGCTTTTTGATCCTTCTCAGCTTCTTCTCTAGCCTTGTTCTCAGGCCTAGCTTTCTCATGAACAACTTCAGTAGCCTTCTCTTTGGAGGGGATTTGGGCAGCACTCTGCTTTTCTTTTCTACTCATCATCCTTCTAGCTATGCTAGGGTTGATATTAGAAATTAAATCATTGTCAGAAAATTCTTCATCAACATCAATGACAGGAGGTTCAACAGCCTTGTCAGTAGGGGTTTGGTGATCATCAGGTTTCTCTGGAGATTTCTCAATGTTGTCATCGGATGTCTCAACATTCTGAGTGACATTGGGATCACTTTCTAAATTAGGGCTAGCAGTTGCTTGGTTCAATGGTACAGATATACCAGGAACAGAGTGATTCTCATTAAGAATCCTAGTGACTAGTCTGGCAATATCTTGATGCACATAAGCAGAACCTTCCATATTCTCTATCTCTGGAGGAACAGAAGATGATGGTTGAGAAGAATTACCAGAGGGAGAAGCTTGTGATCTTCTTGCATGTATGGTTCGCAGCTTCTTGACCTTAGTAGGATCAGCTGCCATTTCACGAAGTGGAGTTACCTCAAGAACATCAGCATCCATGGAGTTCACGATTGCCCTAGGTTTGGTGTCAGTGGGTGAGGAAGATGTAGTTTCCTTTGATGAAGATGATGATGCAAATTGTTGAGACATCTTAAGAGATTGAAAAAACAAGAGACAGCGTGTGTGAAATCTTCTTTTGAGGGAATGGAGAGTGATGCAGCAAAATGAGAAGAGGGAGATATAAATATGTTTATTCCTCTTCTTAAACTTTTGGAAAGAAAGGGGGAAACAAATGATTAGCCAAATCAGAATGGACTTGATTAACATATCTCTTTCAACCCTTGTATTAAGCAAAATTAATTTCTACATCTCTTCATATTGGCAAATACCCAGCTTGCCCCTTAAACTTTCAAACTGACTAGCATCAAGTGCTTTGGTAAAAATGTCATCCAGTTGTAGTTCAGTGGCAACATGTTCCAGCTTAATCACCTTCTCCTCCACAAGATCTCTGATGAAGTGATGTCTAATGTCAATATGATTAGTCCTGTTGTGCTGTATAGGATTCTTGGATATGTTAATAGTACTCAAATTGTCCCAGTACAATATCATGACATCTTGTGTGACATTATACTCAGTCAGCATCTGTTTCATCCAGATCATTTGAGAACAGTTGCTGCCAGCTGCTATGTATTCAGCTTCAGCAGTAGATAGAGACACACAGTTTTGTTTCTTACTGAACCAAGAGACAAGATTATTTCCCAAAAAGAAGCATCCTCCAGAGGTGCTCTTTCTATCATCAGCACTACCAACCCAATCAGCATCACAATAACCAGACAGAATTGGTTCACATCCATGAGAGTACAACATGCCATAATTGTAAGTTCCACTCACATACTTCAGAATTCTTTTCACCTGGTTGATGTGACTTACTTTGGGTTCAGCCTGGTATCTTGCACATACTCCAACTGCAAAGGCAATGTCAGGTCTGCTGGATGTTAAGTATAGCAGACTTCCTATCATGCTTCTGTACAAGCTTTGATCCATATTTTCCCCACTTGTGTCTTTGGACAACTTTAAATGAGTAGGTATTCACTAAAAAATCATTGAATTGAATAAGGCTATTCGACTTAGGACTCCCTTACTAAGCTTTCAGGAAAGTCTGAGATCTCATTGTCTTCCTAAAGCCTTTTTAATCCTAAATGAACAGATATAAGATAGATGTAGAGACTCATCCTTGATTCCTATCGGTCAGGGCCCTTGAAGAACCCTCCACGAATTATCGATAGTAGTTTACTAATCCAAGGAAGGAGTGATGCAAAGAATTGCTTTCTTTCGTACCCATTCACAAGAAAGAAGGGTCTCAAGCAGTGTGTTCATGGTCACTCAGAACATAGGATTTTCGGCATCAAAGAGTGCGTGGGACAGGTGAGGGAAGGAAGGGCGGGATGAAGCAAGCAGCCAATCCCTTGCTGGTTAAAAATAGCAGCATCAGTATTAAAATTATAAACACCATGGGGTGGGGCCTGCCAATAGGTGTTTGCACAATTTGTAGCTTCTCCTTCTTATACTATTAGAAGAAGCTGATTGCTTTGTTCACCACATCCACAGGATAGTTCTGTATGTCCTGGAACAGCAGCAAATTTATATCACTCCATAAAGCCCATGCAACTACTAGCATCAGTTCCAGCTGCTCTTCATCAAGACACTTCCCCATCTCCTTCACCCAATCTGAGAGAGAGCCTGCATCTGTTGAGTATGAAGGGCTAATGGGCAGAGTAGCCAAATGCCATATGCCCAAGGGCAGCCCTTTAAAACATGAATGGTAGATTCAGGCTCCATTCCACATCTGTCACAAAGCAGGTCAACCTCCACCTTTCTTTTCCCATTTCACTCGTCTTGCATAAAAAAAACCACCTAAATCCACATCTAAAAGGGAGCCCGCGATCAAAATGCCTCCTCTATGAGATCTCGGTGCTACTGCCCAGCCCCACCTTCATTTTTTTCGAATTACGACTACTCGACTTTTTTTTTTCCTAAGCAAAGATCTAGGGGGGAGGAGCTCTTCTTGCGTAGTATACCTTTTCCCATAAATTCCAGGCTCGTCTTAATAACCAGTATAACCCCGGACCTTTTGAGCAAGCGCTATGGAGATAGCGAATGCTAGCGTTAGCCCAGCCATCCACATTGCAAGAGCTCTGGGTGTTCTTTCCATTGAAGCTTCACTGGCCACCTCCCTGGCTTGCTCACTGAGGTGGTCTACTAGCTGCCTGACTTCTGCGGAAGAACTTGCCGGTTCCCCGATTTGCGTTGCCTCCGCCAGCTGCTGTAACTCAGGGATGCTTGGGGGTCTCTGTGCTAGACAGTCCCACCATATCGCGCACCCAAGATATAGCGCCGGTAAGATTAAGCTGAGAACTTTCGTGACGTGCTGCCCTTGCCCCGACCCCGCCTGTGAGTGCTCTGTTGCCCCAGGTGTACCTGTAGCTCTCTGGTCTTGACCCACGGCCTAGGAGCTTTTTCTCTCGTAATGCCCCGTAGGCCTCTCTCGGGTGACCTAAGCATTTGGTACTTCGATCTTTTCTTAGGTTGGCGCCAGGTAAATAAGGGGCTCAAGAATCCATTCTCGTCGGCATCTTAGTGTATGCCACTCCTTCCGTTCCTAGGAAATGAGACCTGAGGCCAAAAATAAGTATATGAAAAATCACTAGATGACAATCGAAGTCCCTCTTTCTTTATTAAAAAAGGCTTTTTGCCCTCAACTTTGTGCCTTGAGGCTGGCTTTGAGGAAGAAAAGCTGCTGTCAACTCCAAAACCTCTGGGTCGGATCCTGCCCCACGTGGTCCTCACTTCAGGTCCCACATTTATCTTCCTTTGTTTGATTTCCCTCAAATCTCTTGCCCCTTCTAGGTCAGGTTCGTATTCAAACCTTCTTTCCAAATCAGTCTTTGTTCATTTCATTCGTGGTGCTCTTGGCACAATGGTCTAATCTGGAGGGGGGAAGTTGGATGTTTTTCTCTATTTATCATCACTACGGGCCATATGGCCAGATCGACGTTGTCAGAATAATAGTGTTCAGGGCCTGCCCCTTTTCAAAGTTTGAATGCCCCACCCATGTGATATCTGCTAAAGGCTTCGTCAGTGAGGTGATAATTTAAGCCATATCTCTCCTTCGGGGTTCCACCTCCTAAAGCGGTCAGCGGGCATAATTGAAAAAATAAAGGCATTATATGTTCTCGTTCTCGGTGCTCCGGTCAAGGTCAATTCTCTACTTGTCTTCACCTTCGGACATCAATAAAGCCGAACTGACTCGCTGGCTTTGCTTTGGTTGGGCTTTAAGAGGGCTTGACCTCTGATGTATGGAAGTACGTGGTTGAAGTGAATTCCTCGGAAATGCAGTCGGAGGGCAATCTATCTTTTGACCCGGTCTGGTATGTCTTTATTTTGCGCCAGCTTTCTTTCCTATCGGTTACGGTTCTATCGTCTCGGTCATCTCATTTTATGGTTTCAGCATATGGCTATGGTTCAGATACATACTAAATACTTTCTTTCGTGCTTTGATCTCAGCTGGTGGAAGTAGAGTGGCTATTGCTCCTGACCATTCAAAGTAGTCATTCTTGGAAAACAATGCATGGCATGCTCTGCGTTCATGTCCTCATATTTGTGATGCTCGCTTTCTTTTATTGCTTGGCAGCTTTTCCCAATCTTCCGGATAGTAACCGCGCCATTCATAGCCATCGGGGAAACAGCCCTCTTCCCTCGGTCCGTCTTGCTTCTGCTTGATGGAAACTAGGGTTCAAGTTCAGACTTTTAGAAATCAAGACATGGCGGGGGCAGGATTCGAACCTGCAATCTTCAGATCATGAGCCTGATGAGTTAACCAACTACTCTACCCCGCTTCTTCCCCTTCTCTTTATTTTATTTCACTATTCCCACCTAGGTCCCCGGCTTTGGTTGCTTGGCCGGGATAGAACCAGCGCTTAGTAAGTAAGCGGCGGTCTAACGACCCCCTAACCTAGGTTGGAGCTATGAAGCTTACCTTATTTATTAGAAAGTAATTTTTCATTTAAGCTTGCTGACTAGGGTTGGCAGCTCAATTATTCGCGACCCCATAACATAAGATAAAGTTGTTGAGTTCCTAAGCCACCATACCTGATTGCTTTGATCGAAGCTTAAACAGGGCCTGTGCTATCAGAGTGCTTTACTTTTTTTCGAGCGGTTTATCTTGTTTCGGTTGCCGATTGCTTTATTCTATGCGTAGATTGGTTAGACCCCGCTTTGACCCAGTCGTGAGACGAGCCGCAGGAAACAACTAGGTGTCAGCGGAAAGTAAGTCCTTGAAAGTTGGCAGATCGGCATGGGCGGTTAAACTAAAACTATTAGCTCCTCCGGTCACTCTTACAAAGCCTTATCCTTCATGTCTATCTTCCATGACAAGATGAATCTATTGCCTCCTCGCCTCACTTCCACTATAAGTTATTCTGTATGGGACAAACGCCAGTCACGCTCGTCATTGTCCACCGCACCACTAGTCACCCGACTCCGAATCCCATTTTAGAGATCATTCCTTCCTCTCTCTGCAATCAAACTAAAGCCCTAACGCTATAAAGCCTATAGCCTGCCTTAGTCTCGCGCATACGTTTTCTTGCTGGGTGAGGGCTTTAAGACCCTATTCACATAGCGTTCCTGACTTATAACATTTGAATTTATAAAAAAAAAATTAATTTGAAACGGGTATGGCTTTAACTTCATTCATTTTGACAAGGATAAAATCAATGGGAAGAGGTGATTCATGTTCAAGAGAGCTGCTTTGTAGGGAAATATTTAAATTATATATGGAATCCCATAATTTCCATTGAGCGGGTATATGAAATAAAAAAAGAAGACTAAAATTTAGAAAAGGTTTTCCAATAAACTCCCCAGACTATAGTAAAATGGAGGGAGATGAAGCTCAAGAACAAGCACTCAAACGAGGGATCCATGTAAAGCAGACCGGCAGCCAGAGATTCCAATAGGCAAGAACGGTCCACACCAGTATGGGCGCATGGGAGTACTCTCCCCTCAAAGTACGCCACCGGTTAGGTTTAACGTAAGATGGCTTTGTGTTGTGCGAGAGTGGCAAGAATCGGGTCAGATTTCGCCGGGACGCAGCTCGATTGCCTTTCGTGCAGAGGAACCTTCGACTAGGGTTCGTACGATGCCCAAAACCTTACAGTCCACAAGAGCTATTTCGAACAGCACTCTACGAGAATTGTTGGAGAATTGGATGTAACTCTATAAACTCCTATATTATCTCCTATCGCAGAATACCTAGTTTGAACTCCTACTCGAAATCGAAAGAAGGGAAGGTTAGTGGCACTTCTTTTTCACGCTTGAACTACGGGACAGACTAGCGGAAAAAAAGTTACATCCATACGGGAATAACCCCTGTAAGTCAACCCAGTTGTCTTAGGCTCAAATCCGCACTTTCGGGAATAGAATGCTTCTTTGACAGAGCTTTAAGCAATTGGACAAAAAGGTTCTGCACGTGAATCAGACTGGCTTTATCTCAGGATGTGGGATTACCGATGTCACGATTGGAATTAGGAAAGGAAGCCTCTGTCCCAACTTTCTTTCCAAACTTGTAAAAAAGGAAATTCCCACGGCTTCCGCGGAGAGACTCGGCTTGTGAGCTCCTTCTCCAATGGAACCTACTGTGTATACTCTTGCTTCACTGGAAGACTCGCTCGCTCTGTTGGTGTAGGTCTTACCTTTCTTGATCCCTTGGTTAGGCTAGCTAATTCAATTGATCTGATACCAAGATAACCCTTCAGATACCGTCCGATGTGCTTGATCTCTAGTCTGATCTTCCATCACTTGACAATGGGGATGGGGGCTAAGTAAGCCCCCGAGGAGATCATCACGCTACGTAAAGGGCTGTGAAAAGGAATCCCGCCTCTTCTTTCTGCCTTTCCCTTTCCTTTATGATTCTCTTTGTTTATTCTAACTTTTTACTTTTTGGCCTAGAATGTACGGTATCTGACTAGCATTTGCTGCGGCTGGTTTCCGTATTTGCGCTAAAGGTACTTGACCCCTCTTCATTCTTAGCTTCCATTCCAAAAACTGCACTCTTTCGGTCACCTTCCACAATGGGATTTCAGTCCGCTATCTCCGCATTGCTTCTGTAAACTCCGGTATAGTTCCCCTCCCCTTTAGTTCCATCAGTGGGTTCCTCCATTCTCTTATCGGTATTATTAGAATGTGTTGACTAGTTTCGCCTTCACCCCACTCTTTAATACGTGGGAATCTCCTCATCATCTGACTCCCCTTTTGGTACCATTATCTTTTGTGGGGGGATCACTTTATGGTTATAGCGCCGTGCGATGGGGTGGGAGTGGATGGACCACCGTCCCCGCCTACAGTAGGCAACAATGCCCCAGCACCTGTCATTGATGCTCCTGAAGTTCCCCCCGCGGCCCCAGAGATTCCCGTATTAACCCACCCCTTATTACCAGATAGTGAACGATAAAGCGAACTATATAGGCGCTTCTTGGTTAATACTATAGGGGAAGAGCCCAGCCTACGGCGGATTTCTGACACAATTCGTGTTCAGAGTCTGATTGAAAGACGGGAGAAGCTGCTAACAAGAGGTTAGCTGCACTTATCAATAGCAGTGGAGTCGCCCTTTGAAAGCGCTAATTCAATAGCAGTCTTCCGACTGAATAAATCTGAGTGTAGTGTGGTTAAGCGGTCAGAAGTTGTTCCGGATCCATTGCTACCATTAAAAGAATGGGGAGGAGAACTTTAATCTAGCTAGGGTACCGGGCAATAACAGTGAGAGGAAAGCGCTACGAGGACCCTCTTTAAGAGAGATAGAAAGCTAACCCTTAGATTCGGGAATAGGAAACTAGCAGTAAGGGTATTACGCTTCAAGAGAAGTGGAACTCACTCGAATAGAGAGAGTCTAGGCTCACTCACTGGTCAAGGGCTAGTATAGCAAAGAGGCTTTCAATTCCCGCAAAGCAAGTGGGAATTTCCGTGAGCATTAAACTCCTGTATGGTCTTTACCGCTTGGGAACCTAAAAGCTGCTCTATGGCTCGCTGGAGTTAAATCAAGCTATTGATCATATTAAGCCTTCTTCGGCTGATGAAAGTACTAACTTCCCTTGAGACTGAGATTTAAGTTTTCAGTTCAATTGTCATATATTCTTCCCCTGAATTGAAAGGCATTCTGTATCTTTATGAAGTTAACTAAATCGATTAGGTCATACTACTGGTCGGGTACTTAAACTTAAGATAAGAATCGGCTCTGTCGCTTCTAGCTTGCCTACCCGCAAACCCTGCCCTTAGGACTAGGTTGGAAACTCCCAAGAGGATGGGGCTTGCTCACTCGCTTTCAAGACGGAAGAATGAAAGTTTTTTCCTCCGGTGATATTTTAGCTCTACTGCATCCGGGACTTTATTTCATTAGAGAGCTAGTGGCTCCTGTGAAGGTTGGTAGTTCCCCATCTATCAGCCATAGATCTGGCTGTTTTCCTCCCGTACCCTTATCGGGATTAAGGAAAGCCGGTTTCCATCCTTTGTCAGGACCCGAAAACCTAGTTACCAACCTCTCTTGCATTTTACTTTTTTGGAGTCGTTTTCTATACTATATTTTTTTCAATGTTATAAATCATTAGCATCATCTATGAGTGCATCTGCTAGGTTCCCATTCCTTCTCAACAACTTGAGAGATTAAGTTCATCTGCGGACCAGTAACAGCCCCTACCTGTTAGCAACTATGGAGCTAATGAACCTTTGCCTTTCTTTCTTATCTTTCTATCCCTGCCTGTATCCTATCCTTAGAGCTCCCCTTTGCGTTGATTATAGGCCTTTTCTTTGCCCTTTGGGAGAGGTAAGGTATAGAGCTTGAATCCCCCAACTGACATCTTATTCTCCATTGGGCATCCATCCTCATGGCATCTACTTTTTTAAATAAAAGAGAAAAAGCTTTTGCCGCTCTTTCCTTGGCTTTCTTTCGCGTACGTGTGCTCGTCTATCCTTTAATAGAAAGAAGCAATTTCTCTGTTCGAAATCAAGCTACAGGCCATCAAAGATGGCGGTAGAACAGCTAGCAAGAGGTGCCCAGGTACCGTTAACAAGCTCATGAATTTAACTTTCAAGCGAACCCCATGCCTTATGGTTTGAGAGTCCGTTTGATTATAAGCCTTTAGAATGGTTATATATACTTTAGAAAAGGGCTATCTCTCTCTAGCTTTCCTTTCTTGCTTGCTTGCTTTCTAGCCCCGATGCCAATGCCCTTTCTGTTCTCGAGTCTTTGCAATCTTCTGCCATTCCTCGACTTTGAAATGGTTAGACCACTGTCTTCGAGTCCGGTTGAGAAATAGCGGATTTGAGTACCGGGAAGTAAGTATGAGTAAGGTCCGGGTCTGGTTGAGTAACTCAGGATAGAGAGAGTCCTTCATTTCTAAAGTATGAATAAATAGTAGACATGTAGCTGCCTTTTAGGTATTGAATCCCTGGCCGGGAAGCGTGAACGATAACATGAGTCTTGATTGGCAGTCGCTCTTCTGTATTTTTAATCTTCAGAGATACCCTCAGAGTTCTGTCCTGAATGGGAAGGTTTTTGAGTCAAGTCAAGAAGAAGAAAAAGACAGTCCCACAAAGGAATCTTGGACAATGGGCACAAGTCTTTATTAAAGAATTAGTATCTCCATTATAATAAGCATTTCTATCAGCTCTGCTCTTTTGTCTCCTGAATATCATCTCGAGACCCAAACTACGAGATCCGGATTGGAACCAACGCATATTGATTCAAAGCTTATGGCCCTTCAATACAACCCCCCTCTGTATAAAACCTTAAGTGAGCGGTGCGAGTCTATAATCGCTTGGCTGACTCGCTAGCCCTTATGGAATAAATACTCAGCCGCTCTAGTACACATGCTAGTACACCGAAGCACAGAGTCGCTTGTCATCGAGAGATTGGACATCCCAGCCACAGCACAGAGAGCCCTTCCGTCGAACGGGACTCATTCATCTTCTTGGATGAAGACTATCGAGAGTTGGAACATGATGAACTATCACCAGTCAAGATTACGAGGACGATGGGAACCTTGGTATTATGATTTCTACAATTACCTCAAGGACGGGTTCATATCAGAGTACGCCACTCGTGGTCAGAGGAGAGCCTGGAGGAGAACTTGCCCGACGATTTGTGATCTTGGGAGATGTCCTTTACAAAAGGTCCTTCAAGGGGTACTCGCCCTTCCTTAGACTTAATAGGAAGAAGGAGCGCACATTGTTGAACAAGCTCATTCAAGAGGCAAGGCCCCCCTAAAAAAAGCGTACCTTCGAAGGCATGATTGCTGCGATCAGGAGCTGTTTAACATAATTTAGAACAGGAGATCATAAGATTTTGTGGAGGATAAAGTCCAAAGTGAACCAACACTGGGATCTGATCATAGCCGCTGTGAGGATGCAAAGGCGATAGTTTTTCGATTCGGCAAACATGAGATGTGTCCCACACTTTAAGAAGTACATCGAATTTTTTAGATATCCCGTAATGTCCTTTTTGTACCTAGAGAAGGACGACCTCGAGAGAGCAGACGACCGGTAGAGTAGGTGCTCCATATCGTTCCTGCTGCGTAGGTCTAAGGTAATTAACAGTGCTAGCAGAGAATCAGTAGGCCCTCACCCTTCTCTAATAGGGGCAGTGCCACCTATAGAACGGGAATGTTCATCCTCTCTTAAAGTCCTTTAGGGATTTAGAGTCGGGAATAGAGCTGTGGCAAGCAATATAGATCGCCCCTTACGCTCTCTCTAAAAAAAGCCCTTCTTAGTAAAGCTTCGGCCCTATGGAGAAAAGGGAAGTGCAGATCTGGAGTGTTTGGACGAGAAAGAAAGGCTTTGCAGCAAGCTGAGTTGTACCGCAATTTGATTTTCCGGGCATACGAGAAAAGAGTCCAGCCGAGCATATTTGTTTGCTAGTTTCTTGATCCCGGAAATCTTGTACTCAGAGTCACGGATAAAGTTGACTACCCAGCGACGGAGTGGATGACCCCCCGTTCTTTCTAGTGGGTTTTATCCCGTCCCTTTTGGGACCATTCACCCTTTTCCAAGCATAGGTAGAACCCCTCTTTCCCATACACAACGATGGTTCCAAGCAAGATGAGTAGTTTATAGTCGACTCAATATCAACGAAACCCCCCCATTTTATATTTTTAGTACCGATGGTCTTGTAGTGCACCCTTCATCGAAAGAGTAGGCGGTTGAAAGACCCACCTCTGAATAAACCTTTAGGTTGGGAGATATCAAAGGGGAACCTCGCCTAGCTTATCTGTCCCTGTATTATTCAACTCATCTGTCCACTTATCTTGTTCAAAGCAGAAGGAAGATTTGAATCCTTTCTTTCGAGGGTAATCCGCCAGTCTCTAGACTGGAAAAGATTAAATCCACTTCTTGACCAGCTTCTTAGGTGCTGCTTAGGCCTGCTTCTATGTCATGTAACTTCTAAGGCTTCTCACAGGCATTTGCTTTAAAGGGGCTTGTTGGCCCCCTTCTGAGTTAGCTCTTTATGTCTGCTTTAAGCTTCGTCGGACATTTTTTGGCCCGTAGCTTACAACATCTTATGAGAAGGGCCTGTAGCTCGATACAATTGTTGGCCAGTTGCTTACTTGCGTACAGGCAGACGTATTCAGCCATTCCCATCCCTCATCAGGGCCCAGCTTGACAAAGATTTTGATGTGGATGAGAGGGGGAGCATCTTTTTTAGATATCCCCGCAATTAGAGCTATTAGATGAGAAGAGACTTCGCGCCATGGAACATGTCCAAGTCTACCAGAAAATTCCAGTGCATTCCAAAATCAGGTAATATAGATAAAGTTCAACATAGGGGAGAAAGTCTTGAAAAAGATTATTTCCGGACGTGAGCCTCATCCAAGATGGAAACTCCATTTTGTGCTCGCTCTCTTCTGTCATGCGCATCATGGCTGGGTGAGTTGGCCCATTGCGAATTCTTCCAATCTGGTCATGCACTTTTTTAAGATGCGGAACCTGGGAGCTTTCCTCTTCAAAATAGGGGTAAAATTTTCGTAGGGGGGTAAGGAAGGTGCCGAGATCGTAATAGAAAGGAGTTGATAGTCCCGTCTGCTAGGCTTTTCCGAACTTCCCTTCTTCTGCCCGTTAAATCCTTTTCTTCTGCTTTTTCCCAACGATATATCCCCATTCTTAAAAAAAAAGAAAGCATATATTAGTTCCAGAGAATCATCCGAACATTCTGAGATATGGTTGTCAAATGGGAGAAGAGGAACGAGAGGCGTCCCTAAGCTTTCCGGCTCACTAGTAAGTGACGAGGGGTTTGAATTTCATTCTCA